>JACXIV010000015.1:2769305-2782594 GCA_014737475.1 Bombus confusus
GAATAAGTCAAGTTATAAAAGAGAAATCTATAATCTACAGTCTGTAATTCAATTCATTAATACTATCAGTTGGTAAATTATCCCGCAAGAGGGTCCAGATCTCGACGCCCCTTTTCTTCGCAAATTCTTCCACGAACGAGACTTTCTTCCATTTCTCCCACAATGGCAGGGACCCATTACCATCGCAGGTACGGTTAGGACCGGAAGAAATTCGCCTGACGAACACGAGCAAACCGAGGACAACTTGGTAAACCGAAGTTCCAGTCAGAAATGCGTAGAGTCAACAGTCGTCCAATATATATTCGACCTGGTGAACTCGTACGGTCTGGCGTTAGGACTCGGTAAATAAACTCCGGTAAATAAAGCTACCTCTAGTTGGCATCCTCGCGAGCCGCTGAAGTGCTTCTACTCGCTGCACGAGTGCCCACCAGCGCACAGTCTGCTGCACCCTTTTCTTCGGCTACCACCGCCGCTCAACCAGAATTTTATGGGGATTCCGTTAATGGGACCGGCGGCGAGAGGTGAGAACTCTTCTTCCTGCCGCAGGTACCTCTTCAACTTTGCCTATTTCCACCTTACTCTACGATCTCGCGAACTTTGTGTCCACTTGATCACCTTGTTTGTGGCGGAATTTTATGCAAATTGCGGTAGTTCGTTAATTATCAGTCGATCGAAGTTCGGCGAAGGATTTTAGGGAAGCTGAATTTATGTTTGTATGATTAAGCGGTAATTTGTTATTTCGATGATTGAACTTCGTTTTGGGGCAGGTAGAAATTTTTACGATTTTTTTTATCATGTAAATTAATATCTTATTATAAATTAGTATCTTGATAATCGTATTTGTTGCAGAGAACCGATCATAAATTCTCTTTTAAGGGTCAATAACCAATAACCAATTTAACCCCTATGGAAACTAGCACAAAGAAGCTTCATGATCGACAGAATTTGCTTGATCCATAGAAGCTGCATTATCTATAGGTTAATTTAGGCACAGAGGTTTCCAGTTCCCGAGTCTTTATCGCGCTACTTCAACTAATCTAAACCGAATTCTCAAATGTAGAGTGTTAATATAGATACTTCTTGAGGTAGCCGATACTTTTATATTCCGTGATTTGCATTTAAGGTTTTATATATATATAAAACTCCTCGTTAATTAGTAACGATTCTATTTGCAATGGAAGCTAAACTAAGGAAACTTACTGTCGATTATTTATTATGCCATTCCTAATTCTCAATCTAGAGAATTAATGTAGTTTTTGATGGAATAATTTATTAGTATTAATTTTTTATCCTCCGACTTTATTAATATTGTCCCTATATTATTCATCAATAATGTCCCTATTTTCTGACTTAATTTTCTCTCCTATTTCCTTCACTCATACATAAGAAAACTTCTCGTTAATTAATAGCAAATTCAGCTGAAAACTTCTTCCAATTGCAAACTGAATGCAATTAATTTTATATAATTATTCAAATGATGCAATAGAGGAAATTCGAAGAAACGGCTGCGTATCGTTTCGACTTCTGTCGAGTTCGAGGCAAGCAGTTACGCACAGAGTTCGATATCGCTGGTTGCGCGGTTTTTCCTCGAGAAATCATCGAAGAAACCGCCGTTGGATTTTACGAGCGACCGTTCCTGACGTTTTCGCCGAAAGCTGCGAGGTTGGTGCTGCTGATTGAAATTCGCGGAAAATCGAGCATTCCTCGAAGCTCGGTGTCCTCTGCGACGCTGAAATTGCCGGACATTTGTTGCAGCCCTGCAATTGCCTCCTCTTTTTCTGACGTTCCGTGGAATACCAAGCCGTGAAACGTCCACTTCAATGGGATACGGTCGTGGTCCGTGGAATCTGCGACGAATCGTCCGATTCTCCAGACGGAAGAATCGATTCATGGGATACGGACAGGAAAAATTGGCCGAGGAAACGGATGGGTAATTTTCTAGGAGCATTGTTTCGCCTGATCGTTTGCCCGATCAGATTTAGAATCCCCTCTATCGCTTCCGATAATGTATGTGCGAATTTCTCTCTCACACGTAAGAAATCTTCTAATCGGTAGACCGCGGATTTTTCTCTATTTATGGTAAATTTAAAAGTGCAAAAATACACAGAGTGCACATAATGCAAGCAAACATATACATAGACCATCCAAAGTGTACTTTACACAGTAACGAAAATTACTACGTAGGTTCCATTTCTTTAATTCTCTTCATAGGACTATGTAATTGGAAAAATATAAAGATATAAATAACAATTTTTGAAATTTTATCTCGCAATAGAATAGAGAGGAACGCGTGGATGAATGTATAATAGAAGTATATTTAAGTATAGGTACAAGCGTATGCTAGTCCAGATCCACACGCTGGCAGCGTTACTCTGCGATAGAGCTTCGAAGCCATGAGTCTATGGGTATTTATATAATTAAGAAGATTGGTCCGTCTATACACCGCTGCACCATCTGTGCAAGGCTTGTTCCTAGAAAAAGATTACGAGGCTGAGAGGCCCTTCAAATTGATTCGAGGACTAAGAAAACTAAACACTAGAGAAGACGTAGACACCCGCTTCAACAACAATGGATAGAATGACGATTAAAATTTTCCAATTTTTATAGAATTAGCTCTCGATCTTACGATAGTTTTATTTGATCTTACAATTCGTTGATCTTACGACATGATTGCAAAAACGTTGCTGATGTAGAACGACGACCAAAATGAAGAAAGGAAGAGCGAAGAGAAATATAACCTTCCTCTAATGGATGTCTCATTATGAAGGAAATAGGGAGATACCGAAAAAGAAGGCGAAGCGTATTTTGTTTTGAATCCCTTTATGGCAGATTTTATGAGGATTCCCTTAATGTCGTCGACTAGGCAGCATCGTTTTCTTGGAAGAAACTCTTAAAACTGGATATTCCTCCTGGATATAACGTCTAGCCGGTGTACTTGACCGAGGAAGTACCAACACGTTCTCGGCTTGGATTTATGACGGATAGCGAGACTAACAGTCGTGGAAAATATTTATAACACGTCTTTTATGCATGTTCCCAGTTATTTTTCTTACATTTTAATGCTTCTGTCTTTCGTTTCTCCATATTAAAAACATTGTGTGCCACGTGCACGAGGAACGACGTCCTCGACATTCTTCGCCATGGCAATATTTCACGTACGTATGAGTTTTAAATTCGCGAAGATTCTTGCAATATATCTCTTTTTATCGTATAGATAAATTACATAGTTTTTTTTTTTGTAAGCTTAGAATTGTTTCTAAATCATTTGAATTTGATTATACTATATTTCTAATAGTTTTCTCTTCGGTACTCGCAAAATCTCAGAAACTAAAATCGTACCACGTGTTGCTATCGTAGTGCAATTTTTGTATTCTTGCACAGTAGATTTATTTCGTTCATTTCGATAACTCACCGATTGAAACTTACGAAAGTGAACTGAAAGACTTCCAGAGTCTCCTGTTAATCACGTCTCGTTCGATTTGCCGTTGAACCTTCGTTCGACTGAAATAATTCCGTGTCGATCAAACTAAACGGAGGATGCACGGAAGACGAATGATAGCTGCGCGAAGGATTCAAATTCGACAACACGAGCTACCCACGTTGAAGATAGAAAGTCGACCACTGCCTCGCATTGTCACGCAAATTTTTAGCCTGATTTGATGGCAATGTAAAAATAGATGTTCCAGTCTTTCGTCTCCTCTTCTTCTTCTCGTGATAATATCTACGCCCGTGAAACACGATCGAGAAGCTCAAGGAACTCCATTGCCACGGCTTGTTGTAATCTTCGTGAATTTATCGAAAAAAATAGATTTTCCAGTAGACTCCTTCCTTCCTTTGCTGTCGATGGAGTATTCAGTTTGAGAAATTCGAGAACCGTGGGATTCTTCCACGTATTTATTAAGCTCGTTGATTATTTGTTACGTAGCTCAAAGTTTCAATCTTCAATTTTATTCTTCAATTCTGTCAATTACTTCCACATAGCGTGTCGTAGGTTTTCTTATTACAAGTCAAACGTAGTAAAAATAGTTCGGACTCGTTCTCATTTTCTAAAAGCGGAACATTTATCAGAAGCCATTGCTCGATAAACTCGCGCTTTCAATCGTCCTACCAACGATTGCATTTTCGTGTACCTCTCACCCCCAAAAATATTATCAGCAGAAAAGAATAACAAAACGCAAGTTCTTCCTAATTACACAAATTTATCACCAGCGAGTTTTTACACTCTCCATCACTGTCGAAAACGAGCCGATAACCACGACATCTCTGACAAGTTCTCAAGATTCATCAGCAACAAGAGCGTTGCGTATCTATACACGTGGGTGCTCACGCTTCTCGGCGCCATAACTCGATAATACTGGGTGACACGTTGGCGATAAAGAGTTGCGCGTATAAAAAGGCGAACACCGTACGCGCAGTACGATAAGACTGGTTTTTTAGCTGGAGCAAGTACAAGCAGAAAACGATTTACGAAGCTTAATTGGTTGGTGAATGGAACAGTGTCGATAAAAATACTCTTTTTCTTTACACACTGTTATCACGAAATGGAAATCTTGGTTTTTCACACTAGAAACATCACATTTGTCAAAATGACTGGTTACAGATCTTCTGTATCCGTATAATATTACCAGAAACATTTTTGGCGAAATTAATTAATAAAAGTACGCCGATGTTTTGACAAAAAGTTGACTTTTATCAAAGTCCAGTCATAATTATATACGTCTACCTACTTATCTTCATCGAATCACATTCTAATGACAAAATGTTTCTATCATTCTTCCTTTTTTTCGTCTTAACCAGTAAAACGAGTGAATCTTCAAAGTTACATTTCATTATCTGTTACTACTTATTATCTACCTTGAAATAATATTCTTGAAATAACACCAGTATAGAAAATCTCGAAATTATTTCTCACAGTCTTCACAACGCATTCGTCGTTTACCAAACTCATAGTTCCAAATTCTCTTTTTTTATTTATTTAATTTGTATTTTACAATTTGTTCAGCTGGACATTTGGTAAATTTTTCCTAACTTTATTGCTAACTAACATGTGAGCAGCTACCCCCAGCAGGATACCATCTTCGAATTTGTCTATTTTATTTCTCTAATGAGATCAGTGGGATGTTTCTTTCTAGTCTTCTTTTTATATGGGCTTTGCTCGTTTCAGTAGCCAGCTGGTCTAGTTCCAAACTTGCTCGGAAGAAAACAATAGGAAACCTAATATCTCCGATTCCACGCCAAAATAAAGGTATAAGATCGAAAAATCCTACGTTTGAAGCAATAAGAATCGTAACACGATGAAGCATCGAAATCTTCATTGGCGACTTTCGACCAAGCAAATGATGTCTGTAAGCCTCGCTGTCAGTCGCCAAAGGAAGAGCTTCATCTTTCATTCGAACGGTCCTTCTCGTCGCTGTGGTTCAAGGGTCCCGAAGGAAAGGTCCCTCTGTACGCTATCATTAATGACAACAACGAGGGTTAATTGGATTCGAGGTCACAATGGCCAATCAGAGACGAAGCGCCGAATTATTCGCGGCTTGTCGAGCTCGTCACACAGTCACAGTGTGCTGAATCCACGCAGAAAACGGGATTATTCCCAGTGATCCTCTTTGACGAGCCGCCACACGAGCGATCGAAGAATTTGCTTGGCGACCCGCCAGTCACGAAGCATCCGATCCAATCACTTTCAGATTAGTTTTCTATCAACGATTATTTAGCAGATGATCTTGGATCTCTCGTGGAAACTTAACTTTTCGTTTCCCCAATGTTCGTCGAATGTTTGCCTTCGTTCGCAGAATTAAAGAATGTTTAGAAGATAAAAAGGGATAAAGAAAGTTTCCGAGGCAGTTCCTGAAGGAAGATTTCCTTTTACAGGGATTGATGCTGTTCGTCTTTCTTTTATCGAAGCTTTCTTCTCGCAAGAATGCGAATCTTCTTCGATGGAAGACGAACAATGAAAAGTTAAATCATTATTCTAAAAGAGGCTGTGCAGCCATAGCGTGAACTTAATGTTAAAGCACAATTTTCAAAGTATTATTTTCGACAATTCAGGTACTGTTGGTGCCACTCTAACACTGACATGGATATTTTAGATCTCGCACTCCGTTGTACAAATCGTAACGTCGATCTAATTTGAAAATCCTGAAGAGAGCAAGCCAAGGAAGTTGGCTGGAAATTTACTCGAAGCTTTACTCTAAATATAACTCTAGTAGAAAAATCAGTTGCGCGCCATAGCTCTATTCGCTCACGCGAGCCGTTGTCCAATTCAAATTTCTCTTCGACGCTACAGCGCAACAACAAATTCCAACAAATATCTCAAGTATCGATCGAAAATACTCGCGAAGAAGACTGTCTGTCACCAACCTCACTCTCGCAACATATTTCTATCCGATTCCTCCTATCTGATCGAACCAACCCTAAATTTGCCCTACCCGAAATTTCCTTTTCCAGACATCCAACTTGCGAAAACAATGTCATTTATTGCAAAGCTCGCCGGCCCATCCCTTACTCATCTAAAACCTACCTATCGCAACGCCATCCTTACGAACCTGTTCTCGAGTAACATTCCATCCCCTATCATCCAGGTATCGATCAACTGGAAAAACACTCAGCTCGACCTTCGATTTCCATTAATCCCCGTGGAGTATCGAGTGCTGGAACTACACGCTGGCAGAGACAGAGGCAAGTCGGAAGCGCCACTCGGGCGTCCTAAAGCAATACGGGCGCACACAGGGCACACAATGTGGCATTGTTGGTCAATGGAGCTAATCTCTCGGATCTGGCTAGTCGGAATGGAATTCCTCTCCGGTGCGGAGGAGCAGGCGCGGAGAGAGCGGAGCAGCAAGAACGAGTCCGATGACGAGACGAGAGAGAGGATTGACCGAGGCAGAACAGAACAAGGGGGTTGGCCTTTGGCCGGCATTATGCCAGCTAGCGTAATTCTGTGGTGAAGGATCGGTTGACAGTTCTCTTCTGGCCCCATAAACCCTCTTTCCAAGCGGCTTCGATGAGGCTTACGCGCAACATTAGCCATTTACTGCACTCTGTTGAATGCTATATCGACCCGGCCGCACTGGTTTCTTCGATCCTTGGTTTTGGTTTAACGTCGACGAAGAGAAGAGGGAAAGAGAAGGGGGAATTGGAAGGATTGGTAGATAAAGGTAGGGGAAAACACGCTGGATTGTCCTTTGAATGTCGGTGGCTGATGCTCGCTTCGAGTGGTGTACGCTCGTGCGTTGCGGGAAGGATGTTGCCAAGGCGAAGATGAAGACGAGTGAAACGGTCCATCGTTAATAGTAATTGTCCTCGGAGAGGGAGAAAGAGCCGCGGTTCTCTGTGTGCAGATTCGTAACGCGTTCGAAGCTTTTAGAGTCGAGGCCTTTTCAATTTCCAGAGAAGCAAAGGCCAGGGAATAGGAGGGGCGCTGATGAAAATTTGTCGCGAACTCTTGTATCTTTTTACCGCATAGTTGAATATTTATACGCGCGTAGCAAATATCGTACAGCTTGAACTTCTAACGAGTTGTAGCAAAAAAAAAAAAAAAGAAAAGGAGCGCAATAGAGGGATTCGTATGAAAATCTTCGACCATCGACCAGCCAATTGCGATACGAGATTTTTTCAAATCTAAAATTTTCCAAACTGAAACTTCCATTCTACGATAGTTGGAACGATGAACTCCGCTCGCGAGTTTCAACGTATCTCGCGTGCTTTATCGACACGCGCGTAACTTGTGCCAGTTCTTCGAACCATCGACCACGTTGAGTTACATCGGTCTACGCGAAAAGTGGCTGCGAGTATCGACAGGAAGTAGCTGGCAGTGGTTCCCGAGCGATCGCGTTTGAAACACTGTACATGGAACTGGACTACCTCGCACAAATATTCAGAGAGTTCAGAATCTGGCCGATTGTTATCTGTGACCCGAATTCGCACTTTCGTTCGCTGGATCGTTTGAAATAAAGATGGCACGGACCAAACTGGATACTATCCTACGGCGTGTCCGATTACATACATAAAATATTGACGAAGTGTCACGTTCATACGACAGGCAAGGTAGTTATAAATACAGAAGTATTGCTTCGTGTTCTTCCTTGTCTTTCGCACGCTGAATTTTCTAAAATTGCAGTAAAAATATCTTCGAAACTAAACATTTTTAGACGCAAGTGCCTGAATCGATGCATATAAAATAGGTAGTTCTATTCAAAGAAACAAAGGAAACCTTGAAACGCGTGAAATCTTGTTAAATCTCCAGGACAGATATTCTCTTCCATCTTCCATCGCTTTAGAACTCTGACTCGGCCCATTTGCGTGGGACACTCTGTGTATTTTTTAATAACGATCGACATTGTCCGTTCCTCTGCATTCTCCACGAATCTTCTACATTCCACGTACAGATTTGGTTCTTCCAAAAGATTCGTCACAAATTCTAATTGCGCACAGATACAGTGACTACCGGAGAAGTATTGGCATTTTTTGGCCATTACATATTATTACACCATCGTACGAATTTATCAAGTCGAAGTATATTAAATTTCCTATCGTTTAGCGATACTCTCGTATAACTGAAACTAACGTAAACTTTGAAACCATGAAAAATGAAACGTAGATCCTGATGAAAGAACGCTTCATTGGGAAATAAGAACGCGCGCCAAGTCTTTTCGTAACCACTGTAAATGATCGCAATGCCAGAATCGTAATCGTGCAGAAGCAAGGTAGATGTTAATTCGACTAGGATCGATCAAACGGGTCGGCTACCAGGTCATCTTGATACGCAAGGCAAATTAATGACCATGGCCGGTTGGTTGCTTGTACGAGTTGTGTTTTCACCGTTGGAGAGATATCGATCAATTACGAGTACGTTTCAACCGGTATCACTTCGCTAATTATCTTGTACGTTCGTTAACTAATTACACTTTGGCGTTGCCTGGCAGTACCGACGATGATTTCGCCAAGACTGATCCTTCGACGCTGCTTCGAGTTATTGTACCACTTTTGCCCGGCGTTCGTCTAATTACGGGGTTCACCTGATTTAGCCAGCGCTATTCCGCTGAAACGTTCGAGAAACAGAGAAAAGAACAAAGATTTTGCCGATGTGTCTTGGAACCTTGGAATTCTGAGTTAGCGTTATTTCGATCGGACTGACTGCGGGAAGTGTTAAAAGAAACGCGACCGATCACTCGTTATACTTCTTTCATCGTGTCGAATCCGAATCTTTACAGCAAAGCAAGCAAAAACTTGCAACAAAGTCCACTGTTACAAGTAGAAACACTTTATTTTCATAGTTTTCTAAATTAATATTGTTATTCTGCAAACTGAAATACTTGCAGGACACTGGTACGCTATGTTCAAAGAATTCATAGCGTTTTAGGCAAAAATGTATCTAAAATGTACAGTGGGAAAATGATTTCAATAAAATCGTCAAAGCGCCGCAATATTTGTATACTCGTTATTATAAATCTTCAGCGCGTAAAAGGCAAATATCCAGAGACCGATCAACGAAAAATCACTCTTTTCATGTAAAGATCGAACTCTCGCAAGACAGCTACCTATACCCTGTTCAGAAATATCCGCACGGTAGTGCAAGTTCAATCGCATTATCTCGGCCGAGACGTTGGAGGTCAGAGGCAGCGTGCGGCGGGCATTTAATTTTCTTGCTGGGCAACGTAAGACCGGATGAAAGAAAGTTGCACACGGACACAAGGACGTCCGCCAGAGAAAATTCCAGACCGTGGTCGGGATATATACGGGTTTCTCAAAGAACTCGCCTCGCCCACGCTGCTGCGCTCGTCGCCGCAGGACGCGACGGTTTCCTCCCAGCCTGTTTTTCGTTCGCCGCGTCTCCGATTGTCTCACCGGAGCACACGGCTCCGCGATCACGCCGTGTTATCTCCGGGAGCGAGCTTTCTCATACGACAAGCAGATCGTAGGCGGTACATTAGTAGTTATCGTCGACTTTAACAACGATCGAACCGAGTTACCGCTTACGTACTTGTAGCCGACTGCTTCGTGATCGATCGGTTCAAGGCGGTTCGAAGAAATGTCAGTGGCGTGACTCTTTGCGAAGGATTTCAATTCGCTTATGTTTATGTGCTATATACTACTATATTTGCATTGAAGGTACTTTTACATCGGTGTACTGGTCGAAGCAGTTTTTTCTAATAGGCAAGAATATTCGCGTGAATTATTTAAACGCTTGTTATAGTTATTCGAGATACGATTTTTGTTATGAGATTCGAGTGCCTTCAACGAGACGATCGTAATAGTGGATGATAGTAATTTTCGTGACAATAAACGATAATATGCCCAACGAAGTTTAAATTCATCGTGTCAGAAATTCTTTCGATATTTGTAGATTTTTCTGAGCCAATTAAGAGATTTTGTTTTTTGCATCTTTTATTGCGTTACATTGTTCTTAACTTCTAACAGACTAAAAAACTTGCTCTTAAGTCAGATAGTTAACTTTGTTTCATACCTAAAAGTTTGTTAAACGTATTCACTTTATTCTTCTTTTTTTTTTTACAGAGATTAAAGTCTTTTCTTAATAAAAAAGCAGTTTTCTTATCGTCCCGTCTTAATCCAATTTTTCAAGATGTTTCAAGTTACTCTTACACGTCCAATTTCTTACGAGGCTAAAGTTCCCTTTCAGATCTCTCAGTGTCAACGTGAATTACATAAGAAAATCGAACGTCGCAAATCAAATTCTTTTTAATAATTACTACGTAAACTGTATAAAGAAATTACGTAAATAAGCCGTGTACATATCAAGCCAGCTCTTCTTAAACAAGAAAGTTTCTCTCGTTTCTAGCTTTATCTCTATTGCTTAAAAGGGCAAGAACTTTCCGGACTACCCGATATATCTCATTAAACATATCTCTTTTCCATTTAGAACTCTCCCATCTTTCCTTTTCTATATTTTCTCAAACACAGTTGCCCATTCTGATTTTAAATGCCAGATTCTTCGTTATTTCTCGCAAATTATACAAAATAAAGAATCACGAACAAAATATTACCTACAATAAGGAATCCAAACTGACATCTTGTTCCGCTAAAAGCAATTCTAAAAGCAATTCAGAACTATTACTTATTGTGCAAACAATTCTACGGTTATTTTCAGAAATAGTTTTAAAGCGACTCTTTGTCCTTTGTCGACGAACTTGTCTCAATGCCAGAGTATTTCGTCGTTTGAAACGCGTTCCGCGGTAGACAAAGCGAGGCGTGTCCATTCAGCAGCGAGGTCAGAAAGGCAGGAAAGAGTGGACACGATTGCGTCCACGAGGGCGAAGCAAAACGTAACGAATGACGAGACCAAAAGTCGTAACTCTGTGCCAATGGCCACTCCCACGTATCATCCTGTGTTCCTTGGAGAACCGATGCGTGTTCGCGTGTTCACGCGAAATACTCGCTCGGTAATCTCTGCCTACCGACCTCTCTGTACGCGTTATCAAACAATGGCGTAGGCAGAGGCGTTTCGTTGAAGCGATTTTACTTTAGCAATTAGGAATTAACCTCTCGCAATTATTTACGTAAATTATAGATTCAACGGAAACGACTGAATCGAGAATTTGATACGTTCGCTGTGATCGTGTCGCTTAAATCTTGTTTAAGTTCTAGAAACTTAAGTCAGCTGTAATGTTGAAGAAACATCGGAATATTTGGCAAACTCGACACTTTATTTTCTTATCAGTCTTTGTTTTATTTTATTTTTCTTTCGTTTCAATGTCAAGTGGATTCTCTATCTCGTAGTTCGAGAAACTTAAGTCAGCTGTAATGTTGAAGAAATATCGGAATATTTGGTAAACTCGACACTTTATTTTCTTATCAGTCTTTGTTTTATTTTATTTTTCTTTCGTTTCAATGTCAGGTGGATTCTCTGTCTCGTAGTTAATTTTGTATCTTTTATCAATGATTCTTCTAGTGGGAGAAATAAATCGCTCGTTGTATTCTTTGAATGTTACTTTAAGCGAACGTTATTGATCGCGCACGATCGATGTGGATTTGATCCCTTTAAATTTCTCTAATGTTTCAAGTGTTTCAAATTACATACCGACGCCACTGATCCTACGTCGACGGAAGGATATTTCTATTACTTCTTACTATTTCGCAGCTTCCCGGACCACGCCAGAGTCTCTGCTGGTATCGACGATCTGCAGCAGACAATAGGGAATGAATTAGTGTCCGGATGCAACAATGACGGGGGCGAACGTTTGTTTAAAGCCTGGGCGGTAATATTTTCTTCGCTTTAACGTTACGATCTTAGATAAACTGCGAATAAACGCGTTTAAAACGGTATCAATCGCAAGTTGATTGTTAAATTTATATCAAAATTGTTAAAAATTATTCAGTGTCGCATTTACATTAATTCACCTTGTGAAAAATTTTATCGGACAAATCGAAAATCTGATACCACGCGAATAAAATTATCCCATGCTTCATTACTCGAGACTAGCGTATCACTGTAAGACACTTTCCATTTGTAACGAGAATTGAAGGAATGAAAACGCATGGATTTCCTATTGACAACAATCAATGGTAATTAGTATGTTGTTATTTTGTTCTTAGTAGTTCGAGTATATTTTATTCCATAATTCATTCTTCGGATCGTAAGTACGATATTAAATAATTCATACATCGGGTCATCAGATATGAATTTCCTGTTTAAGAAATTAAACGCAGTTTCATCGGAAACACCTACACAATTGCCAAACTTCGTACTGCAAACTACGGCGCAGACATCTTTCTCTCGCTCGTCGCAACATCGCGAAGCACTTTCGAAAAAGCAAGCTAGTGGAACTTAAACAATTACCACAGTCCTGTTAGGCGGGGGCGCATTGAAAAAAGAAAAAAAAAAAAAGCGAGAGGCAATTTGTAATTTCCCGCGGCAACTGTCTTTGCACGGGCGTACGCTCGACTATCCAGCGAAGCCTGGTCGCGTGTAAGCGCGAATTCCCAGCTTCGAAGCACTTTGCAATTTTCATTATTTCCAAGTATACACTCGGCGAATGCAACCAGGCTTCGTTCTTACGTGGAAATTACCTCTTCTCGTCCACTGTTTCTTCTTCCCCGGTAGCGTTCAATTTCGTGACAGAAACGTTGCCGCTGTCACGTAAAATATGTGGGTTTTAAATTAAGAAAGAATTATGCACCTTTAGGTAGACTTTATTTTTGAACACCGTACAATTTCGTTGGTGGAGATAAGACTGACTTTTCGCCTCCGTGTTCATACGGAGGAAAATTCGTACAGGGGTGCGTCTTGAGCACGGGGAAAGCGGATTCGTGGATTGTGACATTCGTTAGGC
>JACXIV010000015.1:2782752-2817731 GCA_014737475.1 Bombus confusus
ATGAGAAAATATCCGCTTTCTCCGTGCTTTACAGAAATGAACAAAGGTCCCAAGGAAATGTTTTAAGGACTGCTCTTGGGCCCGATGACATGTGGTCCTAATTTGCCAATGACAAATTTATGGCACTCCTTGGGTCCAATGTTTGTTGAAGTCAAGAGGGATCGGCGCCGGTCGCACTCCGTTTAGTCTGAGGTTACACCGCCTCTGTTCGCGGACAATTCACGGAAAGATGATGCACGCGAAATTCTATCGGTCGCTCTCGTGAAATTTTCACTCTGCGTTTAAACGTTCGTTTGGTGCGTCTCGTGGTCCATGTATGAATTACGAGTTCCTAATTTACGAATCGGAGCTAGTCCTGCGCTGGTAGATTTTGATTACTCGTGTTTGGCTACTTGCAGATTCTACAGTAGATTCAGCATTACGAGCCAGACAGGAAAGAACGTGGCATTGTATGCCGGTTTGGATTTCTTAGCTCGATATTCTTATTCGATTTACTACTTTTTAAGGATTTTGAAGCTTGCAACTTTGTGAACACTAATTGACAGTGTTTTTCACCAGGCGTTGAAGTTTATTCGTAGTTTTCTATTGAAAATTTATCGTTTCAAATAATCAGCGAACCATTAGTTGCTTAATTTCTACGGTAAAAGCGGCTGTACAGTTTATAGCACCGAGTAAGGGAAATAAAACATCGATGCATCTCCTGCTAGGAATATTTACTCTTCAACGACAAACGGTATAATTTGATGTCAAAAACAAATAAAAAAGCGTATGTACGGTATGTTCGAAGAAAAAAGGAAGAAAAGAAAATGCAACGAATGGAATGTCGAACGTACTGCTTGTTCCTATTAAAAAGCAAATAAACGATACAAACGCGAATTTAAAAAACTTGAATTGTTCGATGCTCGAACCACGTTTTCGTATTATTTTACTATGTATCTCAGCTGTCGTATAATCAAGATTCAGACGTATAATAGCATCTACGAAGAGTAGACTAAGCGTAGTAGACGAAACAAAACGGGAACGAAAATCGTTGGGAATCCATTGAGGAAGTTCACGATTCAGAAAAATGTTTTCACCGGCCGCCGCTGCTGATGCGTTTCAATTAAGCTGCCGTGAAACTTCTGCTATACCGGATCGTTGGAGCATGTAATAAAGATTCGATAAACGTTGCCCGGCGATAATCAGCTTATCGATAATCGATTCGATCGACCTTTTTGCTCTCGCGAAATTCCTTTGGACCTGATTCTGCCAGACTCTGTAAATCGCGAAAAATCGTCGAATCGATTGACAAATCGCAAACTATTTCTTCCGATGTGAACATCTAGTCGGTTTTAAAACGTATTTTGACTGCAACATGTCACGATGAAGGAAAAATATACGTACATGTGATTACGAAAATAAAACTATTTAGTGCTAAGAGTAATTCGCTTGACTATTCCATTTTGTTAAAAATGAATACAATTTTTCATGCGTTCTACGTTATTTTGAGGTCGTAAAATATTTCGTGACAACATTGTTGTTCCGCATTATTTCAGAAAATTATTCTCTGTGCAAATTGAATGTTTCATTGAGATCTATTCGAATATTCGTCCATTTATTTCTGTTATAACGAAATGATGGGTATTTGCAATGTTTTTATTCGTAGGATTTTTGTATTATTCACGAAAAACCATGTTGCCTGGCCAGAAATCAAATTCTGTGTCTGGCAAAGAAACAGCAGTGTTCGGTGTTCTATCGAGGCTCCTGCTGAGTTCTCTTACTTTTTCTTAATATCTGTCCGCCGCGCGGATTTATGACATTCCAGGAAGCTTTCCCTGATACCGTGTATTTTGTATTTTTCGTAGCCAAAGAGTATTTTGATTTCGTCCGTGGCTGCTCGAAGAAAAATCTTGTTTCCTCTCTTGGTTCTTAAATCTTCCTTATCATTCCCTTTGAAACGAATTTCCATAAATTTTAACACGCATGCGTCCGTTTCTTTTTTACGTATACACGCAATTTACCCTGTTTTTAACATGGGTAACTTTGTATCTTTTATCGCACGAATAAATAAAGTAATAATAAAATCCTTGTATATCAGAAACAAGAGAAGAATATCTCACATAAAATAAGCTACCAGCAAAATAAGAAGCTGATGGAATTTTTCGATTTTATAACCATCTATCAAAATCATCCAATTGTGAAGAATAATTCAAATATTCGAGAAGAGTTTCGAAGGAAATTTGATAATACTTGACAATGTTTCTGCTGTTTATTTCATTTATACCGTCCAATATCCTCTATTTAACGGATAAGTCTTTTAAAAGCTACCAGCGATACGGAAATTTTGCTGGTAACTATTAATAGAATTTATATGATTAAGAATACAATGAAAAATTTAACGAGTAATCGTTGGACATATTATCCAATTAGAAGAATTTAAGTTCGAAATAAAGGGAAGGTAACGTCATTTTTAAATAGCATCTGCGCCAAGCATCCTTTGCGTAACACTAATTTTGTGCAATCAGCAAAAATTGATATTTTTGGAGCTACGTGGAAGGAAGTGATCGTTAAAAATAAGATACACCGCTGAATTTATCGTGCAAACGATGGATCCTTCAAGCGATTATCCTCGATAATCCGACAACCAAGTGATCGCTGAAGCTTTTTGGCGGAACGTACGTGGACAGAGGCCAAAATTAGGTTTGACGTAATATTTTTAAGTGTACCGCGAGTTGTTCTCCGCCTCCCATCGACCGATCGTTCGTCAGCCGCTGGACAGGTTTTCGGGGCTGTTGCAATTTGTATCAATTCAACTACAGTTAAGCCTCGACTAACGAGCGACTGTCCGACATGAAAAATTATCGGCGATCAATAAAAACCCGTGGAAATAAAGGCATTGTATATTTTGCAAAAATATATCTTGTAACGCTGTTTCGGCGATGGCGGAGATAAATTACTCGCGCAGCGGGTAATTGTTACAGCTGGTGATAATATTAATTTCCTTACGCGAAAAACCTAGCCCTCCTTTCGATCGATTTTTACCAAATGTTTCCTTTCAGGTTACAGTAAACTATTAATTATTTACTCTGCCATAGACACATTGTTCGTATTGTTTTCTGTACGAATTTTTATATATAATTAACGCGTTTCATAGTTAAAGATCGGACAAAATTGTCACTGGAGAAAGTTTATAAATGCTTCACATATTAGAAAATTATTGTAAAATATAATGCTAGGTGCAGTCTTAACGCAGCTTCGAATCTTACGTTTACACAAATTAGTTCATAGGATTAAGATTTCATCTGTCGAACAAATTTAGGAGCACGTTGATGTTACATTTTATTTATACGTTTTAATATTGTCCACGATCACGTGTCGCAATGCTGTGTAATCTCGTCAGAGCTCCTTGGGAATTTCTAGCAATTAAAACGCTGAAAATTTTAATGAAACAGATTATTCGCTATCTACCAATTTTAATAACTTCGACGAATATCAATTAATCCTGCCTAGGTCATGGTTAATCTCTCAGATATGAAAATTTCACGTCACAGACGCGACAATTTTTTTACAAATTGCTTGAAACTTGCTAAGAGAGAGATTAGTTGCTACGTGTCAAACGAAATCTGTTTCTTATCCTAGTCAGACAGAATCAAGCACGAAAGGATATACATATACATTTTCTATATTTCCAAGATATTCTTATTCGAACATATCGATAACACGTTCATAGCAAAACATAGCATGCCTTTTTACATAAAATAATCACCGGCCGATGGTGACAGGAAAATTCAACTACGATATAATCGGTAAATGCTCCCCGTTCGAACGTACGGTTCGCTTTAATTATGATACCAGCCGATTGCAATATTCATTCGCCCTGGTAATTGTCCGCCAATCAATTTTCAAGGGTGGCTAGTTATGTAATTGAATATTTGAAGCGAAAGGTCAGAGAATATACTGTGTTTGCACGCTCGCGGTGAGTGGCATTTCAGCTGGTAATTATAGTCGGCTTCGTTACACCGGTTCGTGAAATCGAACGATTTCGATTGGCTTCCACTTTATCCACCATCGATTTAACGTAATCGTTGACTTTGCCAAGAAACAAGGAACCGTGTTACAAAACCGCATACGCGTTTCTTTCGGAATCGAATTAGTCGCCGATGGTATACAAACTGTTCGGTCACTCGATAACCGCATTTTGTAATTTTCTTGTTTGATGTTCGTGATTTTCCTCGTTCGATCGAGGTTTCTCTTACGCCGATGCGTGCAATATTCGGCCCGTGAATATAAATTATTTTACCACTGTTTCGCCAGCTGGATTTTGTTTTTTTTTTTTTTTTTTTTTTTTTTTTTTGGTTCTTGCTACTTTTACCCAGAACTTTCAATCAGTTTTATTTCGAGTGGATTTTACGAACCGATGCCGAGTTTTTGCACGATAATCTCTGTACTCCTTTCGGCAAAAACTTTCGCCGACGAATTACATTACTGCGCCCGCCGTGAAATTCTTAACTTCGATTTTACGTATTACGCAAAACGTGTTTGCACATTGTAATTACTTTTTCGACAATGCGCGATGAATTGAGGCTAATTAAACCGCACGAACTTCCCAATCGGGAAAAGTTTTATATTGAAACCCGGGGTCGGCCTTCCCGCGATACGGAGGCGCTTTATTGGACCAGAAAATTATTATCTTTTTTTTTTCACCCTTTGTATCGAAAAATGTTTCTCTAAAGGTCCGTACTAAAAGAGGCTCGTTTGATAATGGCGGTATCTATCCTTTTTTTTTTTTTTTACAAATTTTACCAACGCACCGCCAATCCTTCGCTCGCACAGTACCGTCGTCCGCTTTAAATTTATTCAAACCATCCACGCAGTGAGTCATAAAATATTTTTCTTATTTTAGTTATCGATTTCACGACAGTCCTCAAAATGTCTAACTCTATTCGTTCGAATAATACGCTATATTTTAAAAACATTTAATTTATCGTTACACGTGCCTCCTAAAACAGTGCCACTTCGTCTTGTTCAGTTTCTGCAGTACACAGATACTCTATAATACAGTCCTAATTTTAAACGAAACGATAGATACAGGCGATTTATCTCGAGACGACTACGGAGGTACCATCCAACAAGCTCAACTTGATTAACTAAATACCTATACCAAAATACCTATACCCGCAACATCGTTGTCTTCATCGACAACGTACGTATTTCAAGTTCATTAAAATCTCCTACGCTTGTCCCAAATGCTAGCTAATTACCAAACCCAGTTCTACCGTACCATCTTGTCAAACGTTTAAAAAATAAAGTCACGAAATTACATCTAAGAGAAGAAGATCTACGCTCTCCGTAACGTGTAACCCTACTTTAAGACACAGCCACTTATCTTCCTCCGAATCTTAATCTCCAGCGTGATTCGCGCGATAGAATACCGAAGATTGTTCGTAAGATCCGCAAGAAAGAGGGTCCGCCCGCAGAAAACTTTCGTCCGCGGCCGAGAAATAATGGAGCGGGGCGGGAGGATGTTTAATTGGCCGCGTTTCATACAAATGTATTTCATTTCACGGACGAACGATCGGGACCGATGCTTTTTCGTGAGCGAAGATTTATCGAGCTGGTCGCCTTTTCCTTCCGCGCTAGGGACATTATCCAACGCGATGGCGGCCGCTTCTCCCTCACAATGGATTCCTTTGTCCGACCTAATAACACGAGATATCGGGGCTACCCTCCCGTATCCGTCGATCGGGTCACGAACAACCGCGTCGCGATACAATAATACGTCCGATCGTTTTCGATAATACCACCGAGGAGAGAAACCTTCCGATGATTTAGCACGTATCGCCGCTTCGGCAACGCACGGTCCATTGAAAAATTCCCTGCTGGACCCGGCCACCGCTCCCTCTCGCCCCTTCCACTCTCTTTTTATCTCTCTCTATCTCTGTCTCTTCATTGTTGCAGAAACTGCGACTGGCCGGCTTTCGTTCCTCCTTTGCTTTCGGCTTCTGTTCGATCTCGAACCTCTTTATATCGGTCAACTGCGAGGCTGGCGCGAAGGGTTGCGAGTTATTCGAGTTGATACGGATTGTAACGGGTGCGATGGTGGAACGCGAAGATATTCAAAGGGCCATTGCGGGATAAGGCGGTGTTCGGATAGTTCGATGTCCTTTGTGACGTGCAGGGCGGTCTGTAAATCATGCGGATACAAGTGGAGCCAGGCAAATTGTGTGGCTGAAAATAGGAAGAAAACGAAGAATAAGGAGAACGATGGAATAAGAAACACGATGGCGTTGGACACTTGGCTTTTTCAATTCGAGCTTGAGAATTTTCTGAATTCCCAGTTAGGAGTAGATAATCGACGGCATTGTTATTCTATATATGAAATGAAATCGGAAATGTAGATGAAAACCATGGTGTTCTGTATGTATCGCAAGATAATTGTGATACATCGAGCGAGAACGATGGAATAAGACACACGATGGCGTTGGACGCTTGGCTCTTCGATTCGAGCTTGACAATTTGCTGAATTTCCAGTTAGGAGTAGATAATCGATGGCATTGTTATTTCATATATGGAAATAAGTCGGAAATGTAGATGAAAACCATGGTGTTCTGTATGTATCGCAAGATAATTGTGATACATCGAGCGAGCACGATGGAATAAGACACACGATGGCGTTGGACACTTGGCTTTTCGATTCGAGCTTGACAATTTGCTGAATTTCCAGTTAGGAGTAGATAATCGACGGCATTGTTATTCTATATATGAAAATAAATCGGAAATGTAGATGAAAACCATGGTGTTCTGTATGTATCGCAAGATAATTGTGATACATCGAGCGAGAACGATGGAATAAGAAATACGATGGCGTTGGACACTTAACTTTTTCAACTCGAGCTTGACAATTTGCTGAATTGCCAGTTAGATAGGAGTAGATAATCGACGGCATTGTTACTCTATATATGAAAATAAATCGGAAATGTAGATGAAAACCATGGTGTTCTGTATGTATCGCAAGATAATTGTGATACATCGAGCGAGAACGATGGAATAAGACACACGATGGCGTTGGACACTTGGCTTTTTCAATTCGAGCTTGAGAATTTTCTGAATTCCCAGTTAGGAGTAGATAATCGATAGCATTGTTATTCTATATATGGAAATAAATCGGAAATGTAGATGAAAACCATGGTGTTCTGTATGTGCCGCAAAATAATTGTGATACGTCGAGCGAGAAAGTAATGCCGATTTTTTATTGTTATGAAATAAACGAGGAAATCGGAGTATGTTTTCTCCTTTTTTACAACGACGAGATAGACACAGGAAGCGAAACACTGGATTCATATCCAACTAGATGAGTTTCTAATTCTTTATGCGTTTGATTTGTCAGATTTGATTTTTATTCGTAGTTACTATTCAAACGGAAACAGATACAGGCACGTGCGTCGAAGCTCGAAAAAACAGATAAAATATTTTTGTGATTTAAAATTCGTACCTTTCTATGAAAATTACTTCGCCTTTTATCCTACACGTTCGGATTGAAACCCACCCTTGCCAGAATGACCGAATCCGATCATTGAAAAAGGCTGTGTTTTAAAGATTCACGAATGGCGGAGACACAGTCTGCGTTTCGTTTTAACACACCCACCGAACAAACTCCGTGTTATCCTTTATCTTTATGACGAAGCTCGTTTTTCTCGGCAATTACCATTACCATTGTTGTAAGGATTCAATTACCATCTTTGGAGTACTCAAGATTCTCCGCGAGAAAATAGCTGCTGTCAAGAAAACGCTTCTTCGACAGCGCAGAGAACGGGATATCGCGGCAAGCTGGTGGTACAAGAACTTTCAACAGTTGCCATGTCACGCTCGAGCGAAGAGACGCGATACAATATCGCGGAATAAAGGCGTACGCGGAGAAAAACGAAATGGAAATCAGACCGCGTCGTTAAACCACGCGAGCAGGAAACTACCCCCGGCTTTGCTTACAACTTTCTTACCGTCAACTTTGTATCTTGTCTCGTTTCGCTTTTCTTCGTCTGTTCGTTTCGCTTCTGCCCGTGACCCGTCAAAATTCGCCAACAAAAGCGTTGCCACCCCTTCGTGCAACTCGTATTTTCCAATGCCTCTTCGCTCGTCTTCGCTCTCCACCCCCTCGACGCATTATCGCGGCTTTCGCGTGCAAACGAAAATACCTCGTAACTTGCGCGACCTTCGCGACTAGACCGCGACTGGAATTTATTTTACGGCGCCATCGAACAGGGCTAGACGAAGTATTTTTCTATTTTCTGCGCGGACGAAAGTGTGTTATGCGCGAGTGGAGGTTTCGGTTCTTGAGAGAGACAAATAGGGGTAAGAAGTAAAAATCGGATCAACGCGTTGATAGTTAAACAATTCCGATCTACGTAGGATTAGAAGGTAATTGAAATTTCAAGCAGCTGCTGCCGCGATTGATGATGGAATTTATCGTACGTTTGCAGAAACGCGAGATTGCAGAAAATCTTTATTTTTATTTAACAGGGACGAAGAATGCTCTCCGAATGGAAACGGAATGGAAATGCCGGTAGTTTCGGCTCTTATAAAGAATAAATTAGAACAACGACTGGATTATTGGGGATGAAAAATAGAATTGAGAATAGGACGTTGAATTTAGTCGATTCGCTTGTTCGGTAACAACGTTCGATCGTTTTAATGGAACCTTCATCTGTCGCGGTTTCAAATATTTATTGGATCGAATTGGCTTAGAAATAGCACGGGCTTAATTCGATGGTCGCATGCCAACTTAACCGTACGTGATAAAAATGTGTGTTGTACGTGCGTGGTCTTTACAAATGGAGGCTAAGCGAGAGTCAAGAGAATCGTACAAACATCCAATTATTGCTGTTAATCTATTATCAGATACAGTCTTTATTACTTTATCTTCCACCTTACGAGTAAAATTCTGTCCGCAGCTCGACATTCCTCCACAGTTGTACTACAAATACAAGAACACACGCGCCGATACAAGTACGCGTAACAAAATTCTATTTAAAATAAATAGAATGAAATAAATCCACTGGTAACAGTTTTGTCGTGGTTATTGGTTCTATGGACAGAGGAACGCGTGGATAAATTGTAAGATAGAAAAGTATATTTAACGAAGAAGCGCATATACAAGTACGAATACAGTTTGAGCTGGTGCAGATCCGCACGCTAGCAGTGTGTTATCTAGTAACTGGAAACGCCGAAGCCATCGTTGCCTGTCTATTGTCTATGCTTGCCATGTGACTGTCTTTTGTCTATGGCCTGTCGACGGCTTCAGTGATCGAGAAAACTAAACAGAATAAGATGTAGAGTTTTATTAGAAGCGTGCTAGATTCAATTAGAATCAAACATGCGATAACTCTTTATACTCGTGACATTGTATCACGCCAGCAGAACTTACTAAAAATTCTTTCTTACAATTGGTGTAAATTTTCTCAAATAAATTAAAAAAAAAAAAAAAAAATTTAGAAGTGTTAACCACTTCAACAAGTTTAATTAACGATCGTCCGCTAAACAGCGTTCAAACGAGGATTCTTAAAGACAGGAACGTAATAATATCGAGATATATACATATATGTTTTATGTCAGTGGAAAGCAGATGCAAGAGCAATGCGAAACCAGCTCCTTAGGGACGTCCAACGCATTTACCCCCGGCGTCCACTTTACAGAAGACGAACGGAGCCACTCTCCGCCCATTACTTACTCAAGTAGACTGCACTACACCGTGAAATCCCCTTTCTTTTCGCCCCGACATCGCTGAACCGCTATTTACGCGCGACCAAGGACCGGGAATCTTTTTCTCGGTGAATTTAACAGCCCTCTTCTTGCTCGATCGTTTACGAATTTTCGAACCATTTCCACGGCCACTTTGTGCACGAACCGCTTAACGACTTCAACGGAATGTCATGAGACTTGAAACGACGAAAACGAGAGGAAACAATGGGTTCTTACGGTCTCGAGGAAGACCGAACTCGTAGAGAAAATAGAGTTTGCTCAATTTGTTAATAACGTATCGCATTGATCTTTATTATCGGATCCCACGAATGTGATTTTCGAGAAGCGTTTTCTAAGAAGTTTTACAATAAATCCGATACTTTTAGCAGTGAAATTGTAATTCAGAAAATCGTAAAACAGAAAAGTCCGACTAACTCTACGTAACGATCTTCGATACGATCGGAATTACTGCAACACCAACCACGTAATTCTACCAATCGCAAACGAGACAGTGAAAAAGTTGTTTCAACTAAACGTCTGTTACACAATAAACCCACTGTATCGCGCAGATGCCTCGAGCTTCAAATTCTCCCTGTATCAACATATTCAAGGTTTGGTACAAAGCTTTGTTATCTCAAAATTCTCACAGCGCAGTGCACACATCGCTCCTATTGCTTTCGATAATGAAGCCTCCATCGTGTCAAGAATTTCCACCGCGCCGAGTACTTATAGTCAAATTAACGTCGTTACGATGCATCCCGGCTATATTCCCAGCAACGAACCTTTCGCTATACCTTCCCGTTATTAGCGTCCCGAACACCTGCTGATCTAGCCGATGTAAAATACCGCGTATCCTGCGTTTACTCAACCCCTCGGCCGCTCGTCTTTTTGCCATGGCCGCAACATTGAAGTAACTCCGACACGTCGGATCGTAACTAACCGGCCAAGTAGCTCGAAGGTGCTCGTCGAAGCTCGCCAAGAATAAACGTATTTCAAACTGATTTACACAGCTAATTCGAGAGGTATGCGCCAGGATGGTAATCGACGCGATTTCAGATTACAGCCGGAGTTCACTATTCACCGAAGGAGGAAGCCGCGTTGACGGCCACTTGTGCCGTTCAACCGCGTCCAGTTGCTTAACGATTAGAACTATCGCAGGCATGGATATCACCAATTCGTGGCTTTTTGCGCGAATTTGTTAGGTTTACGATCGTGCATTTTGGAGATTCGGTTTTGACGATTTTCTCTATTTTCGACGTTTCTATTACTGGAACTGTCGGCGAGCAGGCGGAACGACCAATCGGCGATTTTCCAGGCAAATTTTGTAGATTTACAAGGATGCTTTTTCCAGATTTTTGTCCCCGTGGTTTTATCGATTTTGGGGATTTTTATTATTAGAACCGCGGGGAATCGAAATAACTCGCGGTATTTCAAAGGACTTTTATAGATTTACAATGCCAATTCTTCTCTATTGATTTTCCATAGTTTGAGTATTTTTATTGTTAGAATTGTCGGTTGGATAGAATTAATCCTCTATCTTACGACATGAAATTATATTCGCGCGAAATTGTACGCAATTCTGATTGCACGAAGAGACGTTGCAACGACGTTCAAATCAATTCCTAATAATACATTTGATTTTTCGAATTGGAAATTATCGAACAAATTCTTCCACGGTACGATAAGAAATAACTTAACTTACTTCGTTTGCGAATAATTAAATTACTAATTGCCGATGTTACTAGGGAATAGCGATAACTCGGAGTAACAAGCAACGCGAGAAGATACAAATATCGAACACTTTAGAAACGTAAGTTATTTTATCTAAATACTCGAATTAATTCTGATATCGCAAATGTTAACGAGAAACGAATTATAATTCCGCTTCCCAAAAATTCTTTTCGTAGAGATAGAAAAGATATCGGGAGCGTCTCCGCCTTTCCCGTGTTAGAGCACTGCTTGTTGGTTTTCATAATTGCGATACAAGTTACTTTGCAAGGGGTTCGTAGATAAATGAAGATTGATGATAATTATAAGTAGAAGTTTGCTGTAATATCAGAAATGGCAACGTGGCAGATGACCTCAGTGTTTTATACATGCAGGTGACGCATAATAAATGAACCGTGTGCACAAAAATAAAGGAAAGAAAGAAACGATTTCGCTTGATATCTGTGATGTACATACGTATAATTATGAATGAGCCGAGCACTCGCAAATGAAGAAAAAAGTCAGGCTTCGTATCTGTGATTTACATCGTTATAAATGAATCGACCACTCGAAAATAAAGAGAAAGAAACGATTCATCTTCGTATCTGTTGCACGTATAATTATAAATGATCGAAGCATGACTCAGAAACAGGAAAAAGAAATTCGACTTCGTATCTATGACGCACAGAGTTATAAATCAATCGGATGCTCTAAAACGAATTTAAACAAGTACGATCGAATCCGTATCTGTAGTACACGTAATTAGAAACGAATCAGCAACTTGAAAACAAAAGGCAGGGAACGACTCGACCATCGAACAATTATTCGAAAATCGCGTTTCCTCGATTCTGTACCGAGTTAATTAAAATTTTAACGAAATTCTAACTTCAAAAAAGTCAGCCATGAAACAGTTATGAAACAGTTTTGTTCCTGTAAGCCTGTGATAAATTTACTGCAATCTTAATTCCGTGCTAAAATCGTAAGGAAACGTTTTCGGAGGACAGTGATGCTACAACCGTCAAACAATTATTAGCAAGATCTCTCGCGAGGAACAACGATGCGATCATCGTCGATCGATTATCTCAAAAAAATCTGTAAATCGTAGTCCTATATTATAATTCTGACGAAACGTACTCGCAGGAAGAAAAGCGCTATCAAAGATAGCGATTATTCAAAAAATCTATTTCCTCTTTGAGATTGTAGCGGTTCGAGAGAATTTCGCAATAACGACGGTTATCGAGAAATTATCCAAAAAATTCGTTTCCTCGATCTCGCGTTAAACACGAGTTCCAAGCGAACGTTCTCGAAGATTAGTAACGCTAAAAGGCAAGGAAAGATGAAGAAGAGAAACGCGCATAACGGATCACCGTGCGTAAATATTGCCGTAAGGACCGGTCACGGTTGAAAAAGGAAAAAAGCGAAAGGCAATTTCTGCGCGCAATTATAATTATACATTTTAATTACGCGATCCGTTTAAGCTCGCCGCACCTGTGTGGCGCTGTAATGCCGTCATACAAATAGATTAGACGCATCCTGACAAGAACGAAGGTACTGAAAGCTACTTGTAACTCTAATCTCTCTGTTGCGTACGAACGCATCAAGATACCAGACAGTGGCTGCTCGAAACACTGACAGACTGCTATATAACTTCTCTTGTTTTGGCGCGAGGAATTATCGAGCGTATAAATTACAACCGTATAAAGTTGTCGGAAGTTGTACGGTACTTATGGAACTTGTTGAACAGCGAGGGATAAGGCTGAACGGTCGGCCTGAATTTTTAGCGGAACTTCAGCCAGTTTCCCGCGGGAATTTTCGTTGCAGCTCTCGCGGCGTATAAATAAACTAGCCGGTTTCGTCCGCGTCCGCAATTACTAATCGCTACTTCTGAAAGCTACCGGCTCCGACGTTCATGGAACTTCTTTTATTTCCATTCGTTTTTACTTTGTCAAGAACAAATTGCATCGCATAAAGTTTAATCTATCCGTTTTATTTCGCTTTGAGTAATACGAAACTCGTAATACCCGGTTTAAGTAGTTTAATCTTGGCGTTTGATTTTAATCTCAGTTTGATGTAAGAGTACCCGATCTTTACCAAATCGCATCGAGTCGCTCGCGTGAAATTCATTGGATATTATTCGCCAGCGCATCGTCTCGGCGTAATCGTAAGTTCAGAATGCGATTGTTTCTTATCGTCCGAAGAAGATAAAGATTTCACGATAGAAAATCAAGATTGAATCGACCAGCAAACGGAAAGGCGGTTTAAAGTCATCGATGTCCGTGCGTCGAGAGATTGGCTGCACGACGTGGGCGTTTAAATGCAGCCACCCTTTCCAAGTCAACGCGCTCGCGTATATACACGTGCTCGCAAACCAGAGTGACACGCGTATACCCCCGTTCAAGTATCGGCACGCTTAGAGAAAGCGAGATTACCCTCAATAAGGATTAGAGCGACGTAAGAACTGTCACCTGGTTTGAAACTTACGCGAAGATAGATAGAGACAGCTTTGCAATGAAAATCATTTCTGAATTAATTAAAATCTGTTCTGAATTAATTCCAAATTTCGACTCAGATTTTATTTATAACGCGGAGCAACAGATACGATCTTTAATACATAATTCCTTTGAAACACAATGATTACACGTAATCCTCAGAAATTCGTGCCTCGTTATCCCGCGCGAACGCAAAATCGTGGTTAGTTACTTCGATTCGATAAAAAAAATTCCGTCGCCTTTAATAATGCTTATCGATAACCAAGAGCAATTTCCATCGTCGATAACGGTTACCTATAACCGAAAAACGCTGCAATTATCACTGTGTAGCTGTGTCTTACCAAAGTCACTTAAACCACGATACTAATCCTTATGCCGTAACCTTTTCGATTTCTATTCTAAGTGTTATTCTCGTTGATCGTTCAAGCCAACTGTCGCATTTTGTAGGAAAGCAGAAATAGATGTCCTAATATACTTCTGAAGGTGAGTGTACGTATGGCACGCACAGGCACTCGAGAAGCAGGCTGGTGGCTGTCGACGAGCTGGCAGCCGGCACTTCCCGCGATATATCGAACGATACGCTCGGACTACGGGCCCTCTATCTCACCTGGAGGCTTGCTCGACGTCCCTGCGTATCTATATGCGCCGCTTCGGCGAGGAGTTACGAGTGGCTACCAGTTTCTAGCGGCTGAAAGGCGTGCGTGGAAGTTTATGCGGGATGCGGCGCATTGTTTCGGCCGCCGATGCGGAGGATGTCGGTGGAAGTCGAAGGAGGCGGGAGAAGATTGATCGGGCCTCTGTTACGCCGACCTCGATAACGCTCCAACAGGCTTTTTGCCCGCCACGGTTGCCCGCCGATTCGTAAAATTCACTCGATAGACGCCGATATGGCAGTCGAATCGGTTTTTCGCTCGACGTGTCGCGCACCCGGAAGCGGTTCATCGACCATCGAACTCGTGGCAGTGGGTTTGTCATCGTCGAAGGTAGTGATTTTTGCGACGTCCTGTGGACCGGTAGTGGGCGTTTCTCGTGGAAAATAGATTCGGTAGAAGGAAGGGATTTGAAAAAGTGCAAGTGAGATCGAACCTTTGATATTGTCGCTGAACTGTAATTACGAAAGTGGTCTGGTCAAATGAGCGAAAATTTCACTTTCGCTTATTTCGTATCATATCGTTTGATCGTGTTGTATTGCGGAAGAGTTTTTGTAGCGCATGATCGCGAATGAAATCGACAACGAAGGTGGTCATTATCGGTCGATGGACTGAAATAGTAGTTCAATGAACAGCCCCATTTGTTTTGCAGAGAAGCCTCCGCAGTACAGGACACCATAAAACGGAGCGACAGGGAGGATCACGCGGGAAAATATTAGCTTTCTTAATGGGAGTTTCGAGAGAGAAGCGAGCTATTTATTCTACGGATACGGATAGCCGTTTACGCGAAAGATAAGGACTCGTTTTTACCTGCAGGTGTATCTCCGGGCCATCGATAAAAAGTTCTTCGCAAAGTATTAACCTTCTTTCTAAGTTCCGAAATATTCCAGACTGCGTTACAATATATAAAGCGAAGAATTATTGGTCTATTTTTCAGTACATCAAACATCACGTTAGATCAGAGAGGCAGAATACAGTAGAGTGCATCTTCAGGTAGAAAATAAAGAACTAAAGTTATTACGATGATACAGAGCGAAATGGTATTATAATATAAATATATAAATATAATAAATATAATAATATATAAATATAATAAATCCAATGGTATTATTACAATAAATATTATAATAAATTTCGCGTATAGAAGTTACCTGAAAAAAGAATTTGTACCTGTAAATGGGAACGTTAATAATTTACAACAACGTTATTCGGATGTCGTGTGATTTTCAACTCGTCAGTAATCATCGCTTCCAACAAACTTACGACCTGAAAATTAGTGTTGCGAAAATCGCGCAGTCATCTGTAGAAAGCAAAAAAAAAAAAAAAAAAAAAAGAAAAAGAAAAGAAGAAAAAGCATATATATAACTGCGCCCATTGCACAAATTTCCCCAAAGAAAAGCCAGAACGCGACGATCCGCCTTTTCTTCTCTTCCGACGCATTTGTTCTCTATAGAAACGGGAGAATTTACAGGGGAGAACGTAGTGCGGGGATCTATATTTCTCTTCAGGATCACGTGCACCATCAGTCATGCAAGGTATTCTGGTGTCGGCGACGCAACGGCCGAGATAAACTCGCCTATCACTCGTCGCGAGCTACTCGTTTACCAGCTACGAAGGGAACCCGAGGAATTCGCACTTTTGCAAGCGGAAAATAAATCAGTGCGAAACGCGCGCCGTTGCAAACTTCTGTTGCATCGGAGAACCGGTGGAATTTCGCGAAAATTCGTTTCGAGTACTCCGACCTCCGTTACAAAAGGGAGAAGAATGCTTTTGTAACGCGCGTTTTATTTATCGCGAGGGCTGCATCGTTTCCGGGAGAAAACGGTAGCGATACCGATTTAACGGCGATAATCGTTTCTGCTTGTTCTCTGCCGATTGCGAGTTCCTATCCAGCGGAAAGTTTTCACGAAACGTTTGGTTTGACGATCGATTGTTTCATTTATCGGATAAAGACGTCTATTATTCCTCGAGCTACGTATTATTCGTGACGATGTGTATTGCGGAGGATTTAAAGGGACTGCGCAACATATGGCGAACATTTTTGGAAATTCCGAACAGGCTGCAATTTCTTAACAGTTCAGATAAGAGAAAATAATACGACTTTGACTACCTTCGTACCTTTGAATATATACTTTTGATCTACTTGAAATACTCTACAATTTTGACAGATACGTATAAAGTTGAGACTCTCAGAAAGCAGACCGGTCAATTTCACGTGACGATATAAAGTAAAACAGAAACGTCACCAAACCTCAACGAATCTTCGCGGTCTCCCGTCTCTCCCCTAACTCGAACCAAAGTAGCGGTACACGCATCGCCAATACCCGGAAGTTCCGCCAAACCAGCCACTCCAACCTTCTCCTAATCTCTCCGCCACGTCATAAGGCAACCAAAAAAAAAAAAAAAGCAGAAAATTCCAGTATGAAAGCCAGCAAACCGGGTCACACGAAGTCAAACCGAGCGAAACCTCGACGACTGTCGACAACCGACTTCGTGGCATTGAATGTCCTCGCGTTACCTACGCGACTAGGCATGACGGAAGTGCGGCACGAAATCCAGGGCGACAGTACACACACAGAGTCGGTACGAAAGGGTCTGGGCCGTGGTGATCAATCACCGGTGCCGCCCGTTGAAGCTCGACCGCGTGAAAGCTCGTGACGAAAAATGACGCGGTGGGTACGCTTGCAGGGCTTATTCACGCGGCGTGTGCACGTCCACTCCTCCGATTACAATGTCGACGGTGGACAGAGGGGGCTCCTGTTTCCCGCAGACGGATTTACGGCAACAACGACAACGGAGAAACCGGCTGAATATTTCTAGCGGATCAGCGCGAAGCATCGGTCACGCGGCGAGGCGTCAACCGGCGATAACATCGACCATTATCTCGTGTATCGTTCATTATCACGGAATATCGTTAGGCTTCTTCGCCAACGTCGACGAGGGTAAAGAGTTTACGCGCGCGGATCGCTCGTAAATCGCGCGCAACGCGTACACTGAATCACGAATGTACTCGGATACTTACACCTCGGATACTTGTTAGTATGAGACAATTTTCTGCACTTCGCGCCTTTCGCGAAATGTTCTGCGATTGTATTGACAGCGTGACGAAACACGACTGCGTCGGTAGAATTTGAAAATCCGCGTTGCAGGATATTTTTCGCGAACGTACGTTTAGTAATCAGCGTCGACACTAAACCTACCACAGCGATCAAATTGACCGCTTTCAGATTTCTACACAAGTTTTACCATATTTAAACGTTATCAGATCGCTTCTTAATCTGTGACTTTTCGTAAAATATGCGTACGATATATTCTTCGGTATCTATTTCTAGTTTGCTTTTTTTTTTCTAAGAAAAATTTGTAGTTTGTCCTGCCTAAAAAGTGTCGCTAGGTTTAGCGTTAGTTACGGTCTCGCTGAATATCGAGGCTTGCTAATGTAACGATTAATCGACTCTTTAGATACTTAGACGCTGCGTGAAGTATATGCTTGTAGCATATATCTTGTAACTTCTATGTACGTTTTCAAATTTGTTTCCAACTTTGCCAATATACTCGCGAAAAGTCAAGTCTCGTAACCGTGCTGATGAAGTTTCAAGATGTTTCCAAATGTACAAGACACATAATATAGTCGAAAAATGTGTCTGCAAGCGTTCGAGTAATTCGGCGAGCCTGTGTATTTAGGCGGAATAAAGAAGGAGGCAAGTGCGAGAAGCGAAAGGCTGGTGTTCGTCGAGTTTGAAGGAGGCAACTGTAGGGTGCAGAGGAAGCAATACGGAGTTGCTAGACGCGTCAAAGACACCCATGCTTCTCCTGGCTGGTTAATAAATGGTCCGGGTCGTCTCGGTGAATGTAACGCTTTGAGACGCGTGCTCGCGAGCATCGTACAACGTCGAGACGTTTTGGTCTTCGGCCGAATGAAACGGAGCGGTACGTACTAGGCGCGAAAGAGCGACGACGAGATATGAAGTTGCGACGACGTTGTTGTTGTGGGGTGTTTGAAGGAATCCCGTGACGAGGGTAGTGTTGCAATAAACTTGTTGGTTCGTTCAGAAGAGTTAAATTTGGAATTTGTCGACTGCGAGAATCGCATGGAAAGGATACGATATAATAAACATGGTCGTGCTCTAAATTTGATTCTTCGTCTTAACAATCAGCTGGTTATTTTACACGCAATTATGGATTTTTATAATTCGTTGAATCGTACATTCGCGGTATCGTTATACGAGGTACGACGTCCGCGTGTACGAATAAAATTACAAGAATTTGTAATAATAATTCGAGATATTTTTCGTCGTGATACGCTATGTGCGTTTTCTTATGTTTCATATACAGGGTGGTTGGTAACTGGTGGTACAAGCGGAAAGGGGGTGATTATACGCGAAAAAAGAGGTCGAAAATATAGAATAAAAATTGTTCGTTCGAGGCTTTGCTTTCGAGAAAATCGACTTTGAATTATCGCTCTCGCGTGCACTTTATCGCGTCTCGTTATAATGGATCTCGCTGTAGATCATTGTCTCGATCGACGTTACGTTGATAAACACTTCCAACGTGACCGAAGTGTTTTCCTACCTATTAACTTACTATCCGACTTTTTATTCTATATTTTTTTTTATTCTATTTTTTTTTATTCTATATTTTCGACTTCTTTTTTCGCATAGAATCACCCCCTTTCCGCTTGTACCACCAATTACCAACCACCCTGTATACACACGCCTGTCCTTATTTCGTCGGGTAATCAACAAGATCGACGTTACTCGAGTAATCAATTGTGCTACGAAATGGTCAGTTGAAAAGTGAAAATTCAATATTCCACTCTCAATTTCAGACAGCCAACTGTTACATCAACATAAATCAATCGACATATACGTATAGGATCGAGCAAACATCAAGGTTTACTTCGTCAGCACGAACGAAGGTATCTTCGGCAAACATGCAAACGTCCTATAACGAGTGACAACGCGTCAACTGATCGTGTCTAATCCGTGTCGCATCTGGTGGACGATCTAAACGGCCGAAATGATTAGCGATCAAACGATCTAATCCAGGAATAGAGGTCGATCGGTCCACCTTGCTGTCCGATCGTGATCTCGTGCCTCGATGCAATCAGCACCTCCTATTTACCTGTCGATAGAACCTGATGAATCGAAGGGAATCTCATGACAGAGATTGCTAGGATAAACGGAAGACGAACGTCCAAGAGAATGCGTTGATTCTTGGAATGCTTCGCGAGGCTGACGCTGGAAGAGTGATCGAACAATTCATCCAATTATATTCTAAGTAGAAATTCTGAAGATTTCGAGTACGATTGGGTCGATTGTCTCGTCCGTATTCGTTAATTAAAAGGCCGACATTCAACGTCGGATATAATTAAAAAAAAGCAAGCGATTTCATTCTTTCGAGTGAATCGACGCGTCGCAACGCCCAAATAAGCACAATTGAAACGAACAAAAAATTCTAAAAAAATATTTCGCTACAGACTCGTAAATTAACAACGATTCGAATAAACGAGGAGAATCGATCAATGTACTCTGCGAAGCAATCTGCAAATTTTAACACCTCGTTCAACCTTGATTAAACCCCAGTACAGTACCTTGAAATCAAGTGAACCGGCAACTTCCATAAATACTACATCTGCAAACACTCTGTGTGCAAATGAAACGAAGCCAAAAAAAACGTGCAAGAGGACGTGCAAGGAAAAAAGAAGGAGGAAAAGAAGAGGTCGAAATACTCGAGCAGTGTTCAGGTTCAAAGACACAAGGGAATACGGGGCGAGAAGGTGAAGATGGAGGAAAAGAAGGAGGCGGATCGTTAGCCGTTAACCATCGCCCGGGGCGAAACGTTGTCGTAACGGGGTTCGTCGTGCCCGTCCATTACTTACGTCGCGTAATATTATAGCTTCCTCATTAGAGAATGTAAGGGTGAGCGTAAACGAAACTTGTCCCGGGGCGCGGGTTTGCGGAGGTCACCACGCCACGACGTAACGACAAAGGGTCGCCTGAAACAATCGCTTATTTTTCTCCCTTCTTCGTCGACTCTCGTTGTCCATCTTTCTAGCCCAGTGATTCTTAATCTTTTCCAAGCCACGGATTATACCATTGCGATTACACGGAAAGCTTGCGTGTTACCGTCTAATTTCGTGCGGCTCGATAATTGGCGCACGGTGCCGCCAAAATTCACTAAGGCAACGAGACCGCTAAAGGGAAGAATATTATACAAATTTCACAGATGTAAAGTATTATACGAATATGTTATTCAGATTTGTAGATTACAGATCGTACAGCGATAAAAAAAAAAAGCGAGGCTGCGAGAGAATACGCGAATAAGATAGCTTTAATCGTCGCGAACCGAGTTCGACATTTAACTGCAAGATCGAGTATAGCGATAAGGAAGAAAATTTTAGTTGGAAGAGGATATCGCAGTATAAAGATTCTAAGTAAAATAATTCGTTTATAAAAGTGGAATAACAGCGTTCCGAGGGACGCCGCTTAAGAACCACTGTTCCGGCCGAACGACCAACAATAGAACAGCTTCGACCAATACGCGTATTTCTTATTCGCTTCGCTTAATTCGTTCCGCTTGTTTCTCTCGTTTTATTAACTGTTTGCACGACTCCTCCGCGACTCCTCCACGTGTCGTGTTTGCCTCGCTTCGTGCCAAAGCAATTGCTTTTGTCTCTGTCTTCGATGTTGGGGACGGTTGAGTTAGGTTAGGCTCGTTGGAGAACGTTTGCCGAAGAATTAGAATGTTTGGTCAGGTATGTTTCCTGTTTGAAGGTTTTCAGTATACATATGATAATCATGATTTGGAGAATTTAGGCAAATGGAATTCTCCAATGGATGCAGATAGAGTTTCAGACGATACTGTTTGCCAGATGGTTTGGTAAATGTAGAAAGTTGACTCAATAGGTGCATGGTATGGAAACATCGTTGACGAGTTAGGGAGAAATTCGGTCAAACGAGAAATTGTGCGCAATATCTCGTCTGAATATTTCTATTAAGAATAACATTTCGAGTATCTTGTTTTATCACATTCGAGCATCAGACACAAACGTGTCAATTAACATAACGCCCTTCGACTTATCTATTTCTAGCTTCAATTCGAACATTTCACCACCTTACAGGCAAGATAATTATCGTTTTCTTTCTGAATAAACTCGTCTTCGATAAAAACGATCGTAAGATTCAAACAAACGAATCGAAACTCATTAGCCACGAAATGAACATCCATGGGAAGCGTTAGCTGTTCATGGGTAAGAATTAATCTCTCTACCTGTCGTGGCTTCAAACAACAACAGCAACAACAAAAAAAAAAAAAAAGAAAAAAAGAAAAAATAAAGGAGGAAATACATAAACTCGATTTGCATCGTCGTATGACGAGGTAAAATCGATTTCGGATCGATGCTCGCCCGCTCCGAACGCAGAGGTAATTTATCCAAACGAAAACCGGAAGTCCCAACGGCCAGCGAGCGGAGGCAGCCGAAATTGCTATGCAAAACGAGATAAATCACGCTTACGTCCGCCGCAGCTGCAGCTGCGAAGCACGAATTCGTTCATCACTCGAATCCGCCCGTTTTCTCCACCGGCTTTTGGTTTTGTATCGCTATCTGAATGCGAAAAATACGGCCAAGGCAGAACATCGTTACGGATAAACTGCCCGCGGATTAAGGATTTCGCGATTACGGAAATTCACTCGTGAGAAATCCTGGAAATTGTTGCTTCATTAAAATTATCGAGATTTATCAAGTACGCTCTACGAATAATTCGGGTTCTGTGGCCTGGATTCGTTGGTCTTTGAAAGGATATTCGATTTGTGGCCACACTACCGGAAATAGTCTGTAGTAATAATTAATTATCACATACTTATTCCGATCCATGGAAAATAGTCTAATTTTATCAGTTCATACATCGGTATAATCGGTAAAGTTTCATTTCATCGCTCGAAAAATCCTATTGCAGAATGTTAGTGTAATTTGAGGAATATTTCAGAAATAATTTCATTATCCGTTTAATATTCCATTTTTACTAGTGATTATGTGATAAGTAACGAGTGTACAAAGCTTGTTGTATCGTGCAAAGTGCTCAAGCCCTTCCATTTCCGGTGTTCGCTACGATATGAAGTACAATATGAAATAGATTCTCCATTTTCCCGATAAAGTTACAACAACATTCCTTCATTACCCTTATCGGGTAAGGGCAAGTGGGTAATTTCTAAATATCAGCTGATCAGCTGATAGAATTTTCTCTCCGCGTTAAAATATTAGAGCAGAACTTTTGTGTCTGTTTTGATTAATAACATGCAACGAGTAATACAAAGCACGCGATCTCTGAAAGCAAACCATTAAAATTCTTATCCTTGCTTTAATTCTTCCTTAATTAATCATCTCAATAAATCTAGTAACGTTCGAATGAATCAAACATCCTATATCTGATCAAGAAAAACAAAGAAAAGAACGATGCAGGATCTACGAAACTTTCGAAATATCCACCTTGCAATTCGAATCACTACTTTCTCAAAACTATGAAAAGCAACCTGCGAACAGAGAAAAAAGAAAGGGTGGAAAATGATCTTTAAAGCAACGTCGAACGAGCTGGAAACGTAAACGACGAATACAATTTTCAACGTCGACCCGGTTCAGTCTCGTTTTAGCGGCGCTCACACGTTTTCTCTGTCACGGGTTGGGACGTGCGAGTGCATTTCCGTGAAACAACTGTCATCGGCCACGCGAGCAGAGTGCATTCCGGAAAGCGGTGCAATTTCAGCGAGAATATCTCAACCCTCTTGGAACGAATAAGACGCGGAAAGAATCGTCGATAGAGAATTGTCGCGTAGCTGTCAAAGCGCGCAACGCTGTCGCCAAACGTTCTGCTCCAGAAATCGAACGCGGCAGACGCGACGCGCTCCTGCGGAAACGAAGCTGCGAATTATTTTCGCGTGTTCGATCAAATTGTTCTGCGCGAACAGTTTCTCGGAGGACATTCACTTATTCGTTAACGAAGCCAACTTAATCGCATCACGCGCTGAACGAAGAGTCGAAGCGTTAAACGACGTGAAACTCGAATAAATGGACTGTTTTCTAGATTCCTTTAAATGACAAAGAATACGAATTTCACGCAGAATACGGGAAATCACGCGAAAAAAGATACGTATAGTTGTGGCCGCAAAAGTATAATTTTTGAATTTTTGCTTCTCGTCCTACAATTCTGCTTTATTCTCACTGGACCATCACCGTGGAATAGAATAATAACATTTTGTGGAAAAAATTTCTTTTACAGGTTCTTTTTTTTATCGTTTTGCAATCCCCGGTAGAAATTCTAAAATCTATAGCGTCGAATAACACTAAAAAAATATCGTGGGTGGCTACTTTTACGACTAATTTTAAGCCTCAGAGTAGAATACGTTCACGTCGAAGATAGATTTTTACGAGAACCAGCGGAAAGTTCGTTCCTTCAGGTACTGAATATTTTTGGCGAAATTTCATCTGTCAGCTGTTTCTCGAAAATTCCGAGAATCTCTTAAAGCCTGCTTAATTCTAACGCGTTAAACACGAATCTCGAACGTCTCAGAGCAAATCTGGATCTCAGCTAGCATCGCAATTTATCGTAACGTGTAATACGGGCATACTTTTCGTTGAATAAAGATACATGCTTGTTTCGTGCTTATCGTCTCGCTTTATCATTATGTTCTAACACAGGAGAAATCAAAGAATCTGTGCGATGGAATCGGAGGCATACTGAAAATTCTTCGGACCAGCATACTGTAAAAATCGCGCGTTTTCTCGTCGTTATCCGTTAAAGGAATAATTTTCGCATAAAAACGACAGTATAGCTACACGTTTGTCGTAAAACATCAATCTGCTAGATAAGCCGACGAATTTTATGCGACAATTTTCCCGCTCGTAAAAACCGCATTAAAAGACCAGTTTATTGGAACCTTATCACAGGTAAACGCCTTGTATCCATACGTTATGTCTTTATCGTTAAAATTTCCCCTGGCTTCCATCGAGGAACATTCGTGTAGCAAGATTAATGGCTGTTGAAATTACGAGAATAATTTATGTTTATTTGTAGCTCGAGTAGAATTTGTTTGAAGAAACGGAAGTGGATAAAAGAAATACGTATACGTAGTACGAAGTTAAAATTTCATTAATATAATAAATTGTCATTATTAAATTAATTCCTTCTTCCTCTGCCTCTTTTTTCGTTTTGCACACATGCGATAAGATAAGAGTCGAAGAGCTTATTCTGTTTTCTAGTCATATTTACCTACAATACGGTATGAATTGATATAATTATAAATTTCACCAGATTTGCTTAAAATCCAAACTACCTCGAACGATTATCGTTATTACTTTATCTCGTCGTTTTATCTTACGTATTATCTCGCAATTTTTGATGAATTTATTGAACTATCGGTATTTATTAATTAAATCTGCGCCTCCTTCGATCAATCCCCGAGAAAATATCGGAAGAGGAACGCGAAGAGAAAAGGAACAGCGGAGGTGAATTACCCTGAAAGCGTAAAAATCTCAAAGATTCAATGGAAAATCCAATTAAGTTCTTAAAAACACGCCACCGAGATAACAAGTAGTTTCTTTTGTAACAAATTTATACGACAGCAAGCTTCGCTCTTGCTCTTCTAATTAAGAATTGAGTTTCCCTCTTTCGAGACGCATTTTCTGCTCCATGTATCGTTCGCCGTGGTTTGTCACGCGATTCTCACGAGAAGATAGAATCATTGTGATTCTTTGTAACGAGGGGATCGAAAGTCGTCACGATGACGATTCGTGGAAGCCGAAGCGCGTTCACGACAGAATCGTTCAGCGGGGAAAACCGGTCGAGCTGGAACTTCTTACACAGGAGAGCATTCCATTTCAAGCAAGCATTCCATTTCGGAAAGCAAGGAACAAACTCGAGGAACACTGAACGTTGACCTTACCCGGAAGACTGACAGCGACAAAGAAGTCTTTCAGCGAGGTTAATCGATTGTTTTAATCCGAACGCCAGCCACCGTGGCTCTTTGTCGATCGAACCGTAACGCGTCCAGTCATTTTTTGCTCAACCATCGTTCCAATCTTCGAATCGTCTTTCGTTGATTTTATGATTAATCTCGGCAATATTCTAATTTTCTTACGACAGGAAAAGAACATTTTATGCGTACACATACGTATGTAAAGGAAATAGGATATGAAAGAATTTAGCGAGTTTAGTAGTTTTTAGCGAGACAAAATTTTTCTTGACGAAAGAATCGAGTTCGGTTTCATCGCATCTTTCTTCAATTTTAATAACTATGAAATATATTTTTTTTATATTGTGTTGTGTTATATTATATTTATATTATATTTCTTATATTGTTAATTTAACGGAAGCGTATCAGTACGTATATGTTATCGACGCACTGTGGTACCTGTTAAAAGGTTTGGATGAGAAGATTGATCGAGTTTCTTCAAACTTCTTCGATTGTATTTTGGTTTTGTTTTTTAATTGATACAGAATAACGTTTTAGGTGATTATTTTACATTTATCTTTATTACATTATTAGCTGCTTTCTCGTTATCTAACTCTCGAAGATGATGCAATATTTCAGTATTGAATAAATAAACGAGGAGTTTTAATAGTTTCTTGCATCCGGCAGTAATAGAAGCTACGAGAGGCTCTTTTGAAATTTCGCGATACACTCGGCTGCTCTCGCAACTAATTTCTATATTTAAAGAGATTCTTCGTTATCGCGTAAGAATAAAGTCGGAAATATCGCGAATTAAATATTCATTGGTTCTCGTCGAGACGTAAACATTTAACATTTTAATGGCAAGCATTATATTATACGTAGTTAGTGAACCAAAGTTTCAAATTTTGACATGAAAGTTATAATTGACACATCAAAATTTCAGATAATTTAATTCTGCAACGTGTGTTCCATAATTTCTAACATTTTATTCCAAACTTCGAGGGCCTCGCTAGAATTACGGTATTTTATTAAGACATTCTCGCAAATATTTGATATTCTCACAACTATAATTTGATTTTTACAATCAAATTTTTACTATGCTTTATACAATCAAAGTTTTTATTTATCTCGTATCCAACGAAATAAGAACTGATGTACTCTGCATTCGTAGAAAGAAGTCGTTCAAACTGGCTCGGACAAACTAAAATATTTACAGTTTGCCGAAGTAGCCAGCGATGTGGTAGATTTAGGATGGTTAGTTATTCCAGATAGCAAGTATCTTTAGCTTACACGACCAAAAATATCAATAGTTCGTTTCGCGTGTACATGTCAGGTCTGTATGTACTTAACTCAACCTTCTCTTGGGAAGCAAAAATTCTCTCAACTTCTTCGCCATCTCGTCAATTTTATTCTAAATTCGTTATTTCATTCGCGCTCTAACGTAAGATATTAAATAAGAAGAAATTTCTTAAAGAGTCTTCTAGAAATAAACGTAGCAAGTAGATGCTCAAATAATTGAGTCCTGCAGCGTAAACGATTTTATCATTGTCCGTAAGATAATAAAAATATACGCCTTCCAACAACCGAATTTCCTCAGTATCCATCAAAGATACTCTCAATTATTCCAATCAATCACAAAGTATCCGCAATCTGACGATCTCAATCTCCAAGATACTAAATAAGAAGAAATTTCTCAAAGAGTCTTCTAGAAATAAACGTAGCAAGTAGATGCTCAAATAATTAAGTCCTGCAGCGTAAACGATTTTATCATAGTCCGTAAGATAATAAAAATATACACCTTGCAACAACCGAATTTCCTCAGTATCCAATCAAAGATACTCTCAATTATTCCAATTAACCAAGTGTCCGCGATCTGACGATCTCAATTTCCAAGATACTAAATAAGAAGAAATTTCTTAAAGAGTCTTCTAGAAATAAACGTAGCAAGTAGATGCTCAAATAATTGAGTCCTGCATCGTAAACGATTTTATCATTGTCCGCAAGATAATAAAAATATACACCTTGCATCAACCGAATTTCCTCAGTATCCAATCAAAGATACTCTCAATTATTCCAATTAACCAAGTGTCCGCGATCTGACGATCTCAATTTCCAAGATACTAAATAAGAAGAAATTTCTTAAAGAGTCTTCTAGAAATAAACGTAGCAAGTAGATGCTCAAATAATTGAGCCCTGCAGCGTAAATGATTTTATCATAGTCCGTAAGATAATAAAAATATACACCTTGCAACAATCGAATTTCCTCAGTATCCAATCAAAGATACTCTCAATTATTCCAATTAACCAAGTGTCCGCGATCTGACGATCTCAATTTCCAAGATACTAAATAAGAAGAAATTTCTTAAAGAGTCTTCTAGAAATAAACGTAGCAAGTAGATGCTCCAATAATTGAGTCCTGCATCGTAAACGATTTTATCATTGTCCGCAAGATAATAAAAATATACACCTTGCAACAACCGAATTTCCTCAGTATCCATCAAAGATACTCTCAATTATTCCAATTAACCACAAAGTATCCGCGATCTGACGATCTCAAATTCCAAGATATTAAGTAAGAAAAAATTTCTCAAAGATTCTTCTATAAATAAACGTAGCAAGTAGATGCTCCAATAATTGAATCCTGCAGCGTAAACGATTTTATCATTGTCCGTAAGATAATAAAAATATACACCTTGCAACAACCGAATTTCCTCAGTATCCATCAAAGATACTCTCAATTATTCCAGTTAATCACAAAGCATCCGCGATCTGACGACCTCAATTTCCAAGATATTACGTAAGAAAAAATTTCTCAAAGATTCTTCTAGAAATAAACGTAGCAAGTAGATGCTCAAATAATTGAGTCCTGCAGCGTAAATGATTTTATCATAGTCCGTAAGATAATAAAAATATACACCTTGCAACAACCGAATTTCCTCAGTATCCATCAAAGATACTCTCAATTATTCCAATTAACCACAAAGTATCCGCGATCTGACGATCTCAATCACCAAGATCTTCTACGGATCGGCGAAATCGTAAAAAACTCTTGTCTTGGTAAGCAAAGGTTGGCCCATCCCTCTCGGCACCCCGATAATCTTCGTCAGAGAGACCTCCCTACTCGAACACGCTGGCGGTCGGCAATGGCGTGCGAACCACGCGAAGATGGGATAATTTCGCGCTCGTGCCGGCTCGTCACGCGATCCACCGGACGCTCCTTCGCTTTCAGGGGCCGCCAAAGACATTTGCATACTCCATGTGGTGCACCGGTTGCCGCTAGAACGCGCGACACCGTCCCACCGCGGAGCTGCATACGTGCCGCTCGTGTCGGCGCCGGATTTTGCGGCGATCGTGATAGCGAGACCCGCGTATCCTTGCTCGTTTATCGGCCGGATCTTTTCGTCGGCTCAGAGTCGATAGCCGGTGTGTTACGTTTTCGCGACCGTGCGAGCCTTTCCGCGTTGTTTCACCGTGTTCCTCGAGTGTTCGGCTCTGCTCGCTTCTCGCTGGAGTACAAGATGCAGGAGATAGGCAGTACGGTGCTTTAGGAGTTCGCGAACGTTAGGATTTAGGATGATTCGCGTTCGAAGGAGATCGTCCAGGCGTAAGTTTGGTCTCGCGCGAAGAACATAGATGGTAGAACTAAGGGACGACTTTTGGGGGCAAATTATTTTTTACTAAGACAGCAAATGCGTATTTGTACGCAGATTTCTCGTGATTTTCTTAGGAAATTGGAGACTCGAAGGTGTTGGGGTCTGTACAATTCTCTGTATAATTGGAGCGGAGCTTGGAGAACGATAGCTATGAATTCTAGTTATGGGGATGATTTTGAGGAAACGGCTATTCGGATATTGGTATTCTTCTATGTTCGTCTTCGTTGCACTTGGAAGGCGCATTGATATCTCTGCTTCTTTCTTCCTTTCTTTAGAAACGCGGTTTGACTCTTTGGAGTATCGCATGCAGCTGAACCGCTGGAGCAACACGCTTTGTTCCGGCGAAGAGGTATCACGAAAGATGTTCGTCAGCCTGCTCTTAAATTCGTCCGGCGGGCAGGAATTGAAACTTTGTAGAACATCCGAAAGCCTGATCGGGTTAACTTTCTCTTAGCACGCGATGCCCCGATCGATCCTGCAGCTGTTTTCACGATCGTTTATCGAACCCACCGGGCAAAATATTTTCGTAGCAGGACCAGTCGCGTCTTCGAAGATAAATAGAAAGGAAACACGTGCCTCGCAGGAGTTCGCCTTTCGAACTTAATTCTCTGGCACCAAACGCACGACACCAAAGAGGAAAAGATACGGACTTCGATAAATAGATGTGAATTTGCAAAAGATCTCTCGATGCAAACGGCGTTCTGTATCCTTACCCCTTAATCCCGCGTTTGTAACTGATCGCATGCGACAACCAAAAATTCTCCAGTCGTATCGCTCGACTCTTCGATACAAATGGCGTGGCACGACGTCAAAGAGAGAAACACAGACCCGGCGAAATATAAATCAATTTCCTAAATCGCAAACTGCCAGTCCAAGGGCTATCAATTTTCGATTCTCCCTTGCAAGACATCCAACGCCGATCACCTTTCGACTCTCGCCAATCACAGGTAGTTCTCGGCTAAATGGAGCTGGTTCGTCGCGGCAACGAGACTCGACACCAGCCAAGCTCTCGAGCTCGAGGGGACGTTCTTTGGTCCCAGTTTCACGAGCAGACCACCCAGTCGCGACGTGTACACCGGAGGTATCCTCGCCGACTCTACAAGAAGCGAACGTCGCCGACTTAGATTTAGGCTCGGTACGATATACAAGTTACGCGTACGCGAAAAACATCGTGGCGCGGGTTTCTCGTGTGGACAACCGGGAGCACAGCGTTATTCCCTCGTGGCCGGCTCTCCCCCTCGACTCGCAGTGACGTGACGCGAAACGTTTTTTGCAAATCGCCAACGTCCATCCACCATATGCTGTCCAGAATTCACAACCGACTCTTGGTAGCTGCCGCTGTACCGAACATCGCTTCGAAGTAATGTTCCAGACAAATCTTTCGTGGATAGGCGAGCCGGTGGATGATGGATCGAGAGATGGATCGAGAGACGGATCGAGAGACGGATCGAGAGACGGATCGAGAGGATCTTTTTCGCGAAGAAATGCTTCCGTTGATAGATTTGATGTTGGCAGTGGGCGTTGAAGGAGCTTGGGAAAGTTCGATCAGCTTTCACGATGTTTATTTTCTTGCCTTCATTAGTTGATACATGTATTTGTAGTAATAAGTAGACCGAAGTATTTCTGAGAAGTTTCAAGATACAAATATGTATGGGATACGTCTGATGCTACAAGTACCCAAGATAAAATACTTGTTACGGTATTTGTCGAAAGGTACATTTAGATTAGGTTGAGAATTACTAGCGTTTCGCGATGAAACATTTAAACCTGAGCTTAGAAGTTATAATTATAATACAAGTTTTGGCTTGTGGTACTCTGTAAATATCTTGCGGAATCCCAGTTCCATCGATATTTAAATTCCCAAAAATTTCAGCTCCGTCTAATTAACGTTTAATGATAAATAATTATTCTCCGTCACGTGTGCGTGTTACTATCCCAATGTCATAAAGTGACACTCGCTCGAGGCAATAAAACCGGAACCCGTTTAAAACGATCCATAAACCAACGATCGCGATGAAAACCCAAGCTTCAATTTCGCGATGAAACGCTGCTATTTTACTTTCATAAATCCTAGTATCCGCGAATCCAATTACAATTTCCTATCTTCCAAAATGTCGCCTCGGCACCAGCTGTTTCCGGAAGCGTCGGTCTCGTGAACAGGAGAACGTTATCGTGGACACGGAAGACAAAGCAAGAAGGCCGAAGCGAGAAAGTTGGTCGCCAGAGTAAAGACACAGCGTGCGGTCGGACCGCATCGATTTCGGATAAAAGTAAATAACCGTTGACAGACCAGAAGCGACGTCATTTCTTGAGATCTACCTTGTTGATGTTCGGAAGCTAAGAAAGTGCAAGGAAGTCCCACGGTAGCCATATCGAACCTCTCCGACTCTATGGCCTATTTGTGAAATGGCTACGGGTCTTCCACGTAAAAGAATTTATTCCTTCCATACTTTTCCCCGTGTCTAACCCTATCCCGCCTTCTTTCACCCTGGTGTCGCTGATGCGCGTCACATCCCCCTTCTTTCATCCCAATTGCGTTCTACCCTCCTTATTTTTTCCTCTCGTCTGTTTCTTCTTCCTCCGTTTCCTTACATTTTTCCACTCTTCTTGCTAGTCTGTATATTTATCTCTATCTTTCCATTTATGTTTCTCCTTGATTTCGTTATATTGTCCCATTTTTCTCTAGTCTTTAGCTTCATCCTGATGTCTCGCGCTCGTCCAATCTCTTCTTTCCTTCTTCCACCTTCTTCCATTCCTTTGTTTTCTGCTGCCATCTTCCTCTATCCTTTGGTTTCTCATCTGTATCTTCTATCCCTTCATTTCCTTTCCTTATCGTTTCTAATTTATCCGTCCGTTGCATTAGGAGAAAATAACAAGGAAAAGATGAGAGAAAGGAAACGGATCGTGCGTTCAGTTTGGGTCGATCGAATCGAAATCAACTATGTAACAGCTATTGTAAAGCTATATATGTTCTTTAATATTTCAGAAAACGGCAATATTCTTATTAAACTCTTATTCGTTTAGAGCAATTTCTCTAACGCTCTACCAAATAAAGCGAACTCGCTAATGACAAAACGTTCTAGCCAGCTATTATGAGAACAGATAGGAAGAAGCAATCGATAGCAGCGAGAGAACGTTCAGCAATCTGTTTGGAAACATCGAAAGTATGAAAAACATCGAGAGAAAGTATTCTATCTTATTTTTCCTGGCCGCAAAGCTCCGATGTGGCTTGTTACATCTACGTGGAATTTCGATGGGGAATAAAAGGAGCATCGGGGATTTTCTTTCGTTATTTTCAGCCATGTTTCAGCCAGGTTCTTATTGCGTGTAGAGAGACAGCCAATAAATGGTATTCCAGTTTCCCCTCGTTGCACGCTCCTTCGTAGCATGGGAAATTAAATATTGAAGTACGACGATGATTAACTTTACGAGAGTAATTGAGATCGCGTTCTACAATCGAACGTCGGTACCTTTTCGTTCTGCTGTAATTTAAACTTCACCTCGTTTCATCGTCCTTTTGTTCCTTTTCGCTCAAGTTTCTTGACGATACCACCGGTCAGAGAAGCACGAGCCTCGGAATATTTTTCACAGAGAAATTCCATCGCCTTGATCGAACGCTTCAACGACTTATCTCGTTCCTTGTTCATTGGCCAGCAGACCAGCTTTATTTATAGATCCGAGTTAATTTCATGTACTTCCTGATGAATTTCTTGATTGCTTTCACGATTTGATCGCCCTAGGAGTTGATCTATAACGTGGCAGAGATATGGTTTTGAAGACTCGTTTATTTGAAGATGCTTTGTAATCGAGGAAAGGCGGTGTGAGAGGATTTTTCCAGAAATCGGATAAACGCAGGAAATGTCGGCAAACGTTCGTAGTTACTAGCTCGTACGCCACTTGTATACGCAAAAATATTTTTTCCTATTCTCTATCCAACGACTTTGTACATAGTTGATCGAAATTTAATGTATTACCATATGGTCGATTATATTATTTTAAAATGAGATGCTTGTTGCCAAGTAATTTTGTACTTTCACTGGAAAAAGAAAGTTATAATGTTGCTTTACGGATAGGAATCTTTCGTTGAAAAATAACTTCCTTATTTCTCGGCATTGTTCTTTTCCTTTTATCACGCAGACGACGCACAACGAGGAGAAAAGCGAAAAATAAAGGAAGGATTAATTAAAATTTCAGAAACCTATTATCATTATCTTCTCACTTTCTCGGCATAACAAAAGCTTGCAGCAAGGCACGGTAGGAGGATAAAAAGCTTCGTCGGAGAAAAAATACATTATTGTGAAGACTTATCCAAGAAGACTCTTTTGTGTTGCGTCGTTGTCGAGAAAGAACAATACAAAACCACTTAAAGAAGTGTCAAAAGCAAGAACAGTAATGCAAGAGTATACGTATATTTATGCAGATTATCTATGCCTGTGCTTAGCGCGCAGCCAAAAATATTTCTCCGACCGAAGAATTTTTATTTCACTTGTAATCTTAACATCCTTCCGAAAGATTCTTCATCATTCGTCTCGTGTTCTTCAAGTTTCCTAGCTCTAGTGTTAACAATTTACCGAAGGAAACCTAACGTTCCGATTTATTTCTAAAATTTCAACGCCTCTGTCCTTGCAAAAAGCCCAAACTTCTTTTTTTAAGCACTGCATCAAATCAGACTACGATGCTCTCATCAGCAGCGTCGCTCGAATTTTTCATCCTGCAAGGCATCCTTCTCGACAACGAGAGATTTCGCATTTCGTATACAAAGAAGGAGCGGAAGAAGCAGACCGGCCATCGTATCCGGCTCCACTTATTACCAACTTCCTCCGCAGTTTTATCAGTATCACGCTGCAGGAACGTTTTTGCCAGGCTCCTTAACGTCACAGAATGTTAAGCCCTTTTCTTTCCTTCGCTGATCCATAGCCAGGGACTTATCGTCGAGTCCCCTCGAGACTTCTTCGACCCGAGGAAAGAAAGTGACGCGAGATTACGACAGACTCGCTTATTGCTGTTATTATCGTAACGTTCTCGTTGCCAGCCGGACCGGAACCTTTTTCCAGGGACCAATTAAAAAATTGTTATCTCGACGTAGCTTTAATTTCGGCCCGCTCGTCACACGCGGCCCGATCGCCATTTAATCCAAGTTTCACCTCGTCCTTTGGATCATCGAGCCGCATTCTTCTTCCCTGTCTTGTTGCTTTTTCGATAATGGCCGGCCTGTATCGTAAAAGTAAAAGATCGTCGCCAGCGTAGCAGAACTTTTGGTCAGCCACGATATCGCGAGAAATTTACAAAACATCGTAAATTTAAGGTTCCACGCGTGTAACGGTGTGCTTATGTTTGTCGTTTAACGGTGCACGCCTTCGGATAAAGAGAGTTTGCTACTGAAATTTATATCGAGTTATGTTAGACAGGTTAATCGAAAGGAAGAGCCGCAGATAGCTCTCGATATACGAAATCGTTAGAAACGAAGTTACTGCTTGGACGTTTAATTTCTTCTCGCGATTGAAGAGTAAATGGAACGTTCTATTGTGAACTCTTGTTCCTACAGAAAAAACCTACTGCCGCTATAATTATAACTGTAATTACAATTACAATCGTAATTGTCCATTGCCGTATCGAGAGCAAGACTGAACTAACGCAAATACTCCGCAACGAGCAATTTACTGTCTAAATATGATGAACGTAAGTACAAAGTATTCGGTATAACAGCCAATTTCGTTAGGTTTCCGACGTAATTTGCCCAATTCCCCATTTTGTTTTATAGCGCCTTTCCCGGAACGCCATTCCGTGCCAATTACGAATTCCGGAGAAACAAACAAACAAAC